>JAXDDW010000024.1:1780000-1782500 GCA_034670385.1 Hoplostethus mediterraneus | reverse complement strand
CCCCCCCCGCCTCTCTCCCTCATCTCTCCCTCATCTCTCCATCTCCTCCCTCCCCCGTCGGCTCGCCACGCTCTCATTGGCTGCTTTTATCAGGACCACCTCAGACTAGAGATCGCCGTGACGACAGGAGGTAGGAGAGAGGGAAGCGGGGTGGGTGGGGGTGATGTAGCCACGGTAATGGGAGAGTCGACCACTCACCAGATCGGCGAGCTGGGGCTAAAAATTGAGTGGAAGGAGGGAGGGAGGGAGGGAGGGAGGGGGGGAGAGAAGGAGGGATTGAAAGGAGGAGAGAGAAAAACAATAACAACAACAACAAGGGATTAGGCATCGACCGAGCAATCAGGAAGTCCCTTTAGGAATAACAGCAGCATTGAAAATCCTCATTGGAGCTAAGCTGCCAGTCCGATTGGACAGCTGTTCAAGAGGGGGGGAGGAGGGGGGAGGAGGGGGGGGGGGGGGCAGAGGCACACAAAAGAAGGATGCAAAAAAAACCAAGCAAAATATTTTTTTTAAAAACAGCTCCTGGGTACAAAACCGTTTCTTTTTTCCCCCTTTTCTGCAGTGATGTTTGTCGCTCTTGACAATGGGAGAAGAAGGTAAAGCCGGCCGGAGTGATGCCTGGGGCATGGAAATAGAAACAGAGAGAGAGAGATAGAGAGAGAGAGAGAGAGAGAGAGAGGGGGGGGGGGGGGGGGGGGGGCGGGCGGGCATCGCTGGATGTGGAGAGCATGCGTCAGCATCGAGGCAGGGCGAACAAGAGCAGTTAGAGAGAGAGAGAGAGAGAGAGAGAGGCTGAGGCTGGGAGACAGAGGAGGGATGAGGGAGGTGGAGAGCGAGGTGGAGAGAGAGAGAGAGAGAGAGAGATTGAGGGTAGAGGTCATTGCTGCTGAGTGAGACCGGACGACAGAAATAACCCCCTGCTGGATCTGTCACCTCCGTCGCCACACCTTGGCTGCACCACTCCGGCGCTCCATCCTCACCCAGCACCGCCCGGCCGGATCTCCCTGGGCAACGTGGACTCAACGGTCCGAGCACCTTGAAGCACCTGAAGAGGACTTCTTTCAAAAGGCCCATTTGTCTTTTGCTGCGTTTCTCCTGAAGAAGAGGAAGGAAGGAAGGAAGGAATAGGAAGGGACTATGTTCACTTTGCGTGGAGATTTACCGGCTGGACTCAACGCTAAACGAGGAAGTCCGTGAAGGTGCTGGACACACAGAGTGACAGCAGAGTGAGCCCTCCTGCTGTCAGGCTAGACGGCCAAGAGTGTTTCTCCGCTGTGCTGTAAATGGCGAGGAGAGTACTGTACCTGACTGACTGACTGATCTGAGGACCTAACAGGGACACGCCGGTGCTGGGTGTTGGAGCGCCACCATGGGGGAGACGGCGGATTACCAGAGGCTGCAGGAGACGTCGGAGTCGGATTACCAACGCTTGCCCAGTGATGACGAAGAGGTAGACCTCCGTAGTTGGCTCTAGTATTGAATGCTGTCTGTGGGAAATGGAAGGGCTTTGTTGTGTGTGTGTGTGTGTGTGTGTGTGTGTGTGTGTGTGTGTGTGTGTGTGTTTTGAAAAAGTATTTTAGATCTACATTGTGGTACTGACGTGTATAAGGTACTACAATGTCGAGGTACATTTCCAGGAACAAAAGGTGGTACAGTGTTGAGCCTTTCCCCGAGTGTTTTTTTGTGTGCATGGAGATGTGGATTTTGGTGTGTGTGTGTGTGTGTGTGTGTGTCATTTCCCTGAATCAGTAGGAGGACATCTCTGTGAAATACTCCCAAGCAGCTGCTTTCCTGTGACACAACTCAAAAATCTCATCATTTGTCCTCAACGTCGTGGCTTCAGTCGGGGAGAGAGAGCGCCAACTCGTGTTTTATTTCCTGTCTGTGTACATTTTTATTTGTTGCTGGCTGCTGGTGTGAATGTCACTCAGCTCCACACACACACACACACACACACAAAGCAGCCAGCAGATCTCAACCCACGCACAAGGCCAGCCCCCCCCCCCCCACCCCCCCACCCGTTGGTGCTGCGTTGTTGAATGCAGAACCATGAGGTCATTGATGAGGTGTTGCTGAACGAGCCCGCCCACCTCTCGTCGTCGCTCTCTCCATCCCTTCAGCGATGAGCATCCATCACATGGCCCCGTCCTGGTCGTCTGAAGTGCTGATGGGCCCCCCGGCTGTATTCTGAAGCTGTGTGTGTGTGTGTGTGTGTGTGTGTGTGTGTGTGTGTGTGTGTGTGTGTGAAATTTTCTCCTTTTTTGTTGCATGGTCAAGGTGTGGTAATACAGTTAATATTGACTCGAGTGTGTGCAGAATCATGGAGATTGTTTTATTATGGGGTTTGGCCCAGATTGGTGAATGTGTGTGTGTGTGTGTGTGTGTGCGTGCACGTGCGTGTGTGTGTAGATGTACACTATAAATGAATGTAGTGTCGATCCGTGAAATTGTTGTTTCTGTGGAGTGGAACTGTTTTAATGTCATGAATGTTGACCGTGTG